>OZ035987.1:38697500-38725888 GCA_964035005.1 Erebia palarica
GCACTTGCGGCGTAGAGGACGACAGGTTCCACCACGGCTGTATATATGATCCTTATGACCTCGGGATGGAGGCCCCAACTGATCTTGGCGGCTCTAGACAGTTGCTTGTAGGTGTTTTGGACCTTTTTGCATGTGTTTGCGACATGACTATTGAAGGTCAGCTTGTCGTCTATCGTGAGCCCCAGGATTTTCATTTCGCGGGACATGCCAATGCCGACCCCACCCATGGACAGGAGTGGCGAGTCATACTTCAATTTTTTGGTAATTACCATTGCCTTGGTCTTGTGTGGCGCGAATCGTAATTTGTTTCTGACTCCCCACTCCCGCACAAAGGAGAGCGCGGCATTAGCTTGCCTCTGTACCTCCATCCCAGTGTCACCATCGAAGACGAGGACGACGTCGTCGGCGAATGCCTGACAGTAGTCGCCTCGCTTCTCGAGCCCTTTCAAGAGGGGATCTAATAAAAGATTCCAGAGAATCGGTCCGCCTATCGAGCCCTGCACACACCCCTTTGTTGTGCTCCTCACGTGCTCGGTTCCCGCGTACCGCACCCTCACCTTCCGACCCTGGAGGTAACTGTCGATGACTCGTCGTATGTTAACTGGGCAGTTTTCCTCAGCCAGCCTAAGCTTAATGGCAGGCCACCATGCACTGTCGAAGGCCCCCTCTATGTCCAGAGATATCATCGTAATGAGCTTTTTCTGTTTTAGTTTGCTGTTGATATATTGCATCAGGACATAGAGGGAGTCCTCGGTGCTTTTTTGTGGCATGAAGCCGTACTGACGAGTACTGAGCCTAGGTAACACGTGCCATTTCATCCGTGCGACGATCATTTTTTCCAGGGTCTTGCCTAGGACCGGCAACAGCCCGATTGGGCGGTATGCTTTTGGGTTGGTATAATCGTCCCTTCCCGGTTTCTGGAGCACAACCACGGTCGCTTCTTTCCAAATAGTCGGGAAGTGACCGATTTCCAGACATTTGTTAGCAAGTGCTAGAAACACTTCGGGGCTCTGGGCTATCGCATGCTGGCAGATATCCGACGTGAATCCGTCGGAACCCGGGGCCTTTTTTGGGTTGAAACTCCCAATCGCACTTTTCACTTCAAACGCGGTAAGCGGTGGATCAAGAACCTCACCTTGAGTCCAGTCATTTACCTGCTTAGCTTCAACCCTCAGTTGCTGATGTTCCGCATTATCATCGGCTTCCCGGTCTTCCGGGTAAAACGTCTCCGCCAGCATAGCTGCCGACTCCTCCGGATCGTAAGTTTTCCCGTCCTTTACAAGGGGCAAATCCTCTTTCCTCTTGATCGTCCTTCCTATAACCCGGTAGATTCCGTCCCACACTCCTTCTCTGTCCTGCTTTTCACAAAAACCCTTCCAGCTATCTATCTGGGCTCTTATTGCTGTGTACTCATACGTTTCTTTTGCTTGCAGGTACTCTTCGACTACCTTCTTCCTTCGGACCGGGGCGGCGCACCGGATGCGGCGCTTCTTAGTGGCGACTTCCCGTTTCAACGCGGTAAGTTCCTCATTCCACCAAGGTAAGTTGACAGTTTCCTTTACTTTCTTAATTGGTATAGTTTCCATGCATGCTTTATTTATTATTTCCGTGTATTTTTCGACCATAGTATCTATTTCACTTTTGCTGTTAATTGATTTTATTTCTGCTACGTTAATATTATTTTGCTGCAATAATTGCGCGAGTTTCTCACGAAACTCGCCCCAATTTGCTTTTTTCGTGTTATATTTTCTCGTAGTTCTGCTTATAGTTATTGCTTCGGCCTTTGTCAACATTACCTTGAATTTGATCAAATTGTGATCGGAACTCGTCGCACCGACGTCCACTTCCCAGTCCTCCACTAAACCAAGAAGGTCTTCAGAACACGCCGTGATGTCAACGAAGCTGGTGTATTGCTTGTTACCCCTTATCGTGTCAAATGTCGGAGTCCCGCCATCGTTGAGCACCTGCAGGCCCATCTCATCGAGCGCCCCCGCTGTCTCCTGCCCCCTGTGGTCTTCATAAGGGCTTCCCCACCAGAAACTCTTTGCGTTGCAGTCGCCACCAACTATTATGGCTTTAGGCCCCAGTTCCTTGACCACCACTTCAAGGTGCTCCAGGTATGACCCGATGGGCTGGTCGGGTTCAAAGTAGAAGGAGATCATGGTGATATCCCAGGCACTGCTTCGGATCCTTACCACCACGATGTTGTTGGTGGTAAGTTTTGGGCACAGTATGGCGTCTATATTGTAGTCGAATACGGCTATGGCTGCTTTAACTGTCCCGTTTCCTTGATCAATGCTCTGGAATATCCTTGCCCCCCCGTATCCCTTCATACGTCCGACACCACCCACGTAGGGTTCCTGGAGCAACGCGACTGCAATGTTCCTGTTTTTCGCCTCCAACATGAGTTCGTCCGTGGCGAGTCGCTTTCTTTGAAGGTTGGCCTGAGCTATCCTATACGCTTTAGTTCCGGTGGGGTTTCCTGTGGTGCCCTTAGCAGTACGCTATACTGGCTCGGGCCAGTGCGTCCCATTTGCGCCTAACAGGGCACTCCTGACTGAAGGCGTTATGATCTGTGTGGTCTAATTTGGCACTGACGCAGTTACAACATTTGGGAGTCGCATTGGCCAGCCAGTCAGCGCACTCTGCTTTCATATGAGACCCTCCGCAGTGGCTGCACTTGGTGACCGTCTCTTTGCAGAACCGTCTGCCGTGTCCGTAGCCGAGGCAGAGCGAGCATTGCACGAGCGGCGAGTAATCGGCCACTCTGACTCTCTGCATGTCAATGTGCACTGACTCCGCCTCGCTCATTCGCCGCCACAGCTTGGGACACAATCTGAGGACCACATGGCTAGTATGAGGGTTCCTGGTTCTTCTTCTAAACTTAATTTCTAGCCGGTCGTCTTTACCAATGCCCTCAAACAGGCTCCGATTTTGGTTTCTCAGAGCGTTCTTAATGTCTTCATCGGTATTGTATTGAAGAACGTCTTTGAGAATCAAGAGGGGGTCCTTGTTTTGGATGTCCTCCACATTGAGACGGTCGCCAGCAGATTTCAGGCGCTCCTTTACTTTTTGCCTTTCCTCTTCCGAACCACACCCCACTATCACTTTTCTATCTCTTACCTTCCGTACCCTATCAATCTTAACCCAGCCATCTTTTGCCTTCACCGCTTCTCTTATCTGAGTTAAAACTTCTTCTCCGGTCTCCGTCTCGTCTTTGGATGAGATCACAACCGAGTGTAGCGCGGCCGGCTCTGAGCTCCGCTTCATAGTACTGCTGGCCGCTACACTGGCATATGTGTGTGTCTTCTCCAAGAGCTCTTTTTGCTTTTCTATCGCCTCTGTAAGTTTTTTCATTTCTTCGCCATTTTTAATAATGTACTGTTTATGTTCTTCCATCCTTCTTATGAATTCGGCCTCTTCCTTTCCCTTTTTCCTTTCTCGTTCGTCGTTGTTCGTAGCCGTTTCTGTACCAATTGGCGCAGGAGCCGGTGGTCTCGCGGCTTCCGCCTCCTTCACCAATTGATACAACCTATCCACGGCACTCAAGACTTCCACCTTGATCTCGGTTTTAATGTTTCGCGAGTTACTTATTTGAAGCTTGGCCTTCATAACGCAGCACTTGGCCTCCGCTAGCCGCCCTTTGGGTCTTGTTGTTTCAAAGTCGGACTCCGGCGAGCCGACTGTGGCCTCTGATTGTACCCTCCTATTTCTTATTCCTGCAGGGGGCAGGCCTTGTGATGTATTTGCATTGGTCTTAGTCTTGGAGGAGCCGGCCGGGGCGTCCTTAGGCGGAGACTGAGGGGAGGATGTCTTCGAGACAGTTCTTGTCAAGTCCAGTTTGGGCAGAGGGCTGGCCTTATTTGCCTCATTTTTTGGGGGAGATGACCCTGTCTCGACTCCATCCTCCCTCATTGCTGAACTTTTGGGCGTCCTATAGCCGAACATATTTTTTTTTTTCGAAAATTTGTTGTGTATGACTATTTGTGTAAAATCCTAACCTAATAGTAATAATTGGGAGGTGTAAAGTGCCTCCCAATAGTAAATTGATTGAAATTTAATATGAAGAGTAACCTAACCTAACGAATAACTATCTAAAATATTTAGGAGGTGTAAAAAGCCTACCTGAGTCAAATTATTTGAATAATAAATACTTAGCCTAAAGACAATACAACCTAGAAATTTGGGAGGTGTAAAGGCCTCCCAAGTCACAGTTACAAATAAATTAAGTCGCAGTTACAATTAAATTTACTAACCTAACGTATTTTCTTGGGAGTGTAAAGGCTCCCAAGGTCAAAGCTTAGTCTAATTAGTGGTGGGGAGGTGTATAATTTCTCCCCCCGTCAGGTACTATCTTCCTGCAAAAGCAGGGTATCAATCTAGGGATTTAAAATATTTCGGGTCTCCCTAGGGTACTGCTCCCCGGCACCTGTCTAACGACAAGTGGGCGGGTGGGTGGGCCCGAAAAAGCGTTTTTCGCGGCGGAAAATCGCGGAAAACCGGTCGTACGGCGGCGCGCGAGCGATCGCTCGCGTGCAGGCCTCGCCCGAGCTGGAAAATGTGAAAATTAAAAGAAAATCGAGAGGTTTGAATTTTGATGCGAAATTTTTCTAAGTCCAAAAAATGTGAAAATCGTGAAAAATTAAAATTTTGTTTTTCTTTCGCAGGTCGCTAGTGCCGGTCGACAGCAACGCCCTGTGAAAGTTTCGCTGGAAAATTTGGAAAATTCGGGCAACGGCGCAGGAATTCTGCGATTTTTCGATATTGATCTGATCAATTAGTATGGAGATCTCGAGGTATAAGGTAACCTCGGTGTCGAAATTTCCTAAGTAGGTGTACGCGACAAAAGCGTTTTTCGCGGCGGAAAATCGCGGAAAACCGGTCGTACGGCGGCGCGCGAGCGATCGCTCGCGTGCAGGCCTCGCCCGAGCTGGAAAATGTGAAAATTAAAAGAAAATCGAGAGGTTTGAATTTTGATGCGAAATTTTTCTAAGTCCAAAAAATGTGAAAATCGTGAAAAATTAAAATTTTGTTTTTCTTTCGCAGGTCGCTAGTGCCGGTCGACAGCAACGCCCTGTGAAAGTTTCGCTGGAAAATTTGGAAAATTCGGGCAACGGCGCAGGAATTCTGCGATTTTTCGATATTGATCTGATCAATTAGTATGGAGATCTCGAGGTATAAGGTAACCTCGGTGTCGAAATTTCCTAAGTAGGTGTACGCGACAAAAGCGTTTTTCGCGGCGGAAAATCGCGGAAAACCGGTCGTACGGCGGCGCGCGAGCGATCGCTCGCGTGCAGGCCTCGCCCGAGCTGGAAAATGTGAAAATTAAAAGAAAATCGAGAGGTTTGAATTTTGATGCGAAATTTTTCTAAGTCCAAAAAATGTGAAAATCGTGAAAAATTAAAATTTTGTTTTTCTTTCGCAGGTCGCTAGTGCCGGTCGACAGCAACGCCCTGTGAAAGTTTCGCTGGAAAATTTGGAAAATTCGGGCAACGGCGCAGGAATTCTGCGATTTTTCGATCGGTTAGGTTAGGTTAGGTTTTTTTTTTTTCTTTTTTTTTTTTTTTTCTTTCTACCTCTGACATAAATCAGAGCCTATGTTAGCCTATTGTTCGCTTTCACTCCAGTTCTGTCTCGTATACCTCTCGCACTTTTATTCCGCATACCTAAGTCTTTCTTTCATTCATCTCTTTCATGCTTATACCCGGTGGGATTCCGGTCTACTCTTTATACTACTGGTTGTTTGGGTTTTCTTTATTTAAACTATAACAATCATACTTTATTAAACATATCAATTTTCTGGTTAACATCATATACTATACTATTTTTATTAACCTAGTTTTACATTTTTATCTTACTTTTAATATCATAACTTATGCTTAGGTTACATTTACACTAACACATTTTCACTTATCTAGTTTTACATTTTAATTCACTATTTATATCTTAAACTACGCTTATCTCTACTTTTATTTACTAACACTTTTGGGTATCATTGTATGATTTACCTATGTATTATTCATAATATATGGAAATCATACTTATAATTACTTGTTCCTTTTGACAACCTTCTCTATTATTTTCAAGCAGTAGTTTATAAATTTGTTCCTACGTTTATCCGCCATAATGATCTTAACGTTCTCGATCGTTAGTTTTACATCTAAAACTTGCTCTATTACATATCTGTCGTAGCCGAACACCGGGCATTCCAAAACGACGTGGGGAACAGATTCGTCTACGCCGGGATCACAAATACATGACGGACTCTCCTTACATTTAAAACGGCATAAGTATGCAGAGAATCCGCCATGACCGGTAAACAGTTGTGTGCTCAGGCAACTCGGTTCGAATTTCCTAGCAACTCTATACGCGGCGGCCACATCCGGAAAGAAAATTTTTGTAACTCCGGCAGTTTCACCGGATTTGTATCTCTCATCCCATTCGCGAATCGTCTGCTGTCGAAGCTGTCGCTTCGCGAATGAGATTGGAAACAGGTCATAATGAGGCTTTCTTTTCGTTGACACTGACGCGGCCTCCTTAGCAAGTTGGTCTGCCCTCTCGTTTCCCTCCAATCCTGCGTGTGCTTTGATCCAGAACAAAGATATATCTTTGTTCTGTCGAGATGAATACGCCATGTTCTCGCGTGTTTCAACGGCTAATGGATGGAGGGAGCCGAGGTTGGTAACTGTTTGTAATGCCGCCATTGAGTCACTATATATTCCGAATGTGGCCGCTTTATTTTTCTTTATTAGCCTCGAGGCCTCACAGATTGCCAGCAATTCAGCCTGATATACTGTGCAGTATATTGGCAGGCAGAGTTTAACAGCCCTGGTCTCCGCTTCACCCTCCCACACGGACAGCGCCGCGCCAACTCTACCCCCAATCTTACTGCCGTCAGTAAAAATTTTAACTGCGCAGCTGCTGTTCATCTCCACGTCGCTTTGGTCTTTGAGGCAAGTCAGCCCGAGGTCTGCCAGTAATGCGGGATGTGACACTTCCGTTGCTGGCGTTAATCGCTCTAATCTAAGTTCTATATCGCTCTAATCTAAGTTAGCCACACAGGGTTCTTTATTTTAGTCGCAGTTTGAGATTTGTTTTTTATATACAGCGTGGGTTTAGGGGCTGGGGGAGCTTCCGCTATTTGATACGTCCGCTCCCCCGCCCTTACAATAATGATAATATTAGGCTTAAGATGCTAAATATATACGCGATAAAAATATATATTAGATATGAAACTAAATGTTAGTATTACTATACAATAATTGTCGGGCCTACAGATGCCCCGCACGAAGCGCTATAAATTAATTACTAATACCTGGCTATTGTATGAACATAGTTGTTTAAAGGATGATAACAGGTATACTAACATAAATGTGTCCTTAAATTTGTGAATTTAACATACATCGGTTTAAGAAAAATAGAGTTGAACTTTACAATATGTTATACAGCTTACAATTATGATGCTTATAACTAATTATACATACTAATCCTTACATCTAAACTTAAATTTAAATTATATACATGTGATGTACAGTGTACCTAATGTAAACTACAGTACAGTTTAAATGACGCTGTACGCCCCACTCTCCGATGTCGTGGTGCTGCAAGTGTAGCACACACTTCTCCTCTTTTACACCGTGTTGTCGGTTTTGTTGAAGTCCTTTAATGCGCTAAAGATGGTGTTCGAGAATCCCGTCAGAGACTCAATGCACGCCTGTTTCCCGACGAGGTCAGGAATAGAGTAAGGTGCGCGCCGAAGGAATTCGCACAACGATTCGTGTTGGAATCGCTGGTTGGCGAATTTTGGACAATCTTTCAGTAGATGATCCACTGATTGGACGGTTGTTCCGTCGCATGGGCACCTATCGTCGTCAATGATCTTGAAACGTTTTAGGTACTGTTTGTGGTAGCCGTGTCCGGTGAGCATTTGTGTGAGGAAGAAGTTTATTTTGGTGCCTCTGAATAGTGTTTTTATGTCCTCAAGCCGCGGTAATAATGTGCGTGTATGGGCACCTTGAGCCGAGCTGCCGTACCTGGCCTCCCAAACTCGATGTAATTCGTTCCGTGTTCTACGCTTAACGTAGCTGACGGGGAATGAGGAGTAATCGGGCTGCTTGTGAAGTGCCGTACCGTCCTTGGCAGCAGCATCCGCTGCCTCATTTCCCGCAATGCCGACGTGAGCACGAACCCAAGCGAAGTTGATGGGATTGGGGTGTGAGTGGATGACGTTGTGTATGGATGCGACTAGAGGGTTAGAGTTGCTCCTTTCTCGCAAAGCCGCCAGGGCGGCCCTGGAGTCGGAGAGTATTGTGTACCTATAGAGGTTTCGACTGTTGCTATGTGTAAATGTATGTGTCCGATCGGCTGCCCAGAGGCAGGCTTTGTAAATTGCGAACAGCTCAGCCTGGAAGACGGAGCAGCTGTCGTGCAGTTTGAATTTCTTGGTGGCGGTGACATTGTTTCCGTCGTAGCACACGAAGCCTGCGCCAACAGCTCCGTCCTCCTGCTTGCTGCCGTCCGTGTATATGAGTGTGTTAGATGGAGTGGAGTGTAAGTCTTCGAGTTCGCTGTTCGTGTAGAGATCATGTGTGACCGTAATCCTTGAGGCAGGGTGCAGTAGTTTGTGTGGCGGTGTAGGGCGTTCCAGCAAGATGTCTTGCGGCAGGAGTCGTGTTGTTTGTGTTAATTTGGTTCGTTCGATTTCACATACCTCCCGGACCTTGAGATCAAGAGGCGTATACTGTGCCAGTGCGATGGCTGCTGGGGTGGAAATGGTGCGAAATCCCCTGATTGCCTTTATCGCGAAGCCCCGCTGCAAGCTCAGCAGCCTCCTCTTGATCCCCTTTTTGCAGGCCACATGTCCCCAGATACCGGCAGCGTAGGTAATGATCGGTTCGATAACCTGGCGGTAGATGGTCTGGACGTTTTCAGGGTGAGTGCCCCAAGTGGGTCTGCAGAAAAGACAGAGTTTGGCGAAGATGCGCGTGGCCTTATCAATGATATGTTGCACGTGTCTGTTGAACAGCAGTTTATGGTCAATGATGACACCCAGGTATTTGAATTCCCTAGCGAAGGGGAGGCTGGACCCGTCCATAGTGATCCGGGCTGCCTCTGCCTTTTTGGTGAATGCCACGAGCTGCGTTTTGGACGGGCCGAAGGTGAGCTTGACACTCCTCCCCCAGTCGGAGATGGTCCTCAGAGCCTTGTTCGTAATTTCCTGGAGAGTATCAAGGTGTTTCGCTTGTGTGATGAGGAGCACATCGTCCGCATACGCCTGTATGTGACACCCTGCCGGGAGCTGTGTGCCGAGGAGCTCGTCCAAGATAAGGTTCCAAAGGATGGGTCCACAGGCAGAGCCCTGAACGCACCCCTTGGTCATAGACTTAGTGGCCCTGGCCCCCGCGTGATCTAAGATTACCATCCTGTCTGTCAGGTAGTCCTGAATTAGTCCGAACACATTGCGCGGGCAGCCTGACACCCGTAAACGCTCCAGTAATGCTGGCCACCATGCATTATTGAACGCCGACTTGATATCCAGAGATACCGCCATCACGAGTTCCCCGCTCGCCTTGGCTCGCCGGATTCTCGTGAGCGCCGCATCTATGGCCATCACGGCGTTCTTTTGCTCTTTAAAGCCGAACTGAAGCGGATTGTTGGTGCCGCGTTGGTCGAGCGCAAAAGTTACTCGCTTTATGAACAGTTTCTCCAGCAGTTTGCCAAATACAGGGATGAGTCCGATTGGTCTATGTGAGTCAATGGATGTGTAATTGGATTTGCCCGGTTTTGGGATGATCTTGATGTACGCCGTCTTCCATTTGCTCGGAAAGTGCTGCAGAGCTAAACATCTGTTCATGACATCCGTTATCAATTGCGGGTACGCAGCCGCAAATTGGTAACATATGTCCGACGTGAGATTGTCCAACCCCGGCGCTCTCTTATGACTCATGAGCCCTAAGAGTTCCAGCACCTCTTCCTTGGCAAACGGAAGATCATCGTCAGTGTCTGGTGTGTTGTGTGTTTTCTGTCGCAGTTCAGTGTGTCTTGGATGAGTGTCGTGTGTGCTGAGGTCGTCCGGAAAGAAGTGGTCAAGCAACGCTCGAGCCGTCTCCTTGCCGTCCGCCGTGTGAGTGTTTGTACTTGTCTGTAAGGTGATGGGAGCTCTCCTCGGATTGGAGTCCTTCAAGAGTCTGTTGGTGAGAGACCAAACATTCTCCTTAGACTGCATGTTGCAGAACTCCCTGAAGTTGTTCGAGGAGGCCTCCCTGATTTCACTAGCATAGGATATCTTCAGTGAAGAGAGTTCCTCAGCCAGTGCTTGTGTATTGTTTTGTTGGTCTGTGTCGTGCTGGTGTTTTGATGCGACGTGCAGTCTGCGATGCAGCTCAATGACCTCCTTCCTCCGGGCCTCGAGAGCGTCCGTCCACCAAGGAGGCTTATGGCGGCCCCCGGGTGTCTTGACCGGCATCGCATCCTGGCACGCCGCCCTAATAATATCAGTGATGTGGTCGATGAATGTGTCAATTTGTGTGGTGTCCATAGCGTGTATGTTTTGGTCGAGTGTGTCCGCCAGTGATATGCGCGTGTGTAACGAGGCCTTAAATTCGGCCCACTGGGCCTTCTCACTCTTATATTTAAAGGTCGATGTTCCGTCAGTAGGTCTGTCCAATTCCAGGTCTAGGATCAGCGAGAAATCGACTGCATTATGCTGAGAGGAAGGGCAACCCTCAAGGTTGACCCTCCAGCCGACGATCCAGTCCGCGATATTCCCGGTCGCGAGGGTTATGTCCACGATGGACGATCTGGCCCTACCGTGCGTGACTGTTTCGAACGTGGGAGTATCGCCGACGTTGCACACGTACAAATCCCGTCCGTACGCAATTTCGACGACCGCTTTTCCCCTGTCATTCGCAGTTTTGCTGCCCCAGAGCGGATGCCAGCCGTTGAAGTCACCCCCAACAATGCAGCCAGCGCCCCCAATCTGACCCATGAAGCTTTCGACCCCCGCGAGAGTGCCGAGGTTGTCCTCCCCCGGTTCTACATATACTGAAGCGAGGTAGACTCTCCGCGATCCCACGCTTAGCTGCACCACACACAAATTGGCAGATGAGAATTGAGAGAGGCCTATGGCAGCAGGGGAATCGGTTTTGGACAAGATACAGGCCTTGACCCTGTTTTTGTTGGGGCCGGAGAATTGAAAAATCTGCAGTCCGTGTATGGGCTTTACCTCGATTCCGGCGCCCGTATAGGGTTCGGAGATCAGGGCAAAGGAGTGATTGCTCGCCATGAAAAAGCGAGTGAATTCCTGGAGGCAGCTCTTTGAGCGGTCCAGGTTGCACTGAATTATGTCTATTCGGGCGTTATACTCCATAGTCAACGTTGGATTCTACTCGCTTTCTCACGGCACGCAAAATTGGGCAGGAGGATGAGTTGGCGCTGTGCGCCTCGTCACTCCTGGTATTAAATTTTTGATTGCGTTGTGCGCAGTTAAAACACTTGGGTGATGCCCTCCTCTCTTTTTCGGGACAGTCTGTCTGTGTGTGGCCCGTGCAGGCACAGTAAGCGCAAGTCTTGGATGCCCCCCTGTCGCAGTTCTTACTGGTGTGGCCGAATTGTAGGCACTCGCGGCACTGTATGAACGGGGTGAATTCAAGTGCTCTTACCCTCTGATGGTCGATGTTGACGCGCTCGAGCTCGATTGCCCTGCGCCACGCCGTGGGCTCAGCGGCCAGCACTGCGTTGTATAAAGCCGGGTTCCTGTTGTTGCGTAGGAAGCGAATTTCAATATCATCATCGCGGTCTGGATCGCCGACCCCCGGGTTCTGGCGCTTGAGTAGCTGAACCAGCTCCTCAGCTGTAACGTCCTTTGAAATGCCTTTGAGGATTAACATGGGACGTGTTCTCCTCGCAGGCTCCGCCGTTACCCTACTCGAATCCCTAAGTCTGGCCAGTGTCTCGTCCCGCTGTTCGGGAGTCTCGAACTCGACCCTAAGCTTGCTCCCGGAGAGTGGTCGCACCCTAGCTGGCGCATAGGTGGCTTGTTTGAAGCTGATGGCCTCCCTCCACACGGAGACCGCCTCCTGCCTACTGTTAACCCGGGATTTGGTAGCAACTATGATCGCAGGCCTGTTGCAAGCCGGTGGTTTGGCCGCAACCACTATCGCAGGCCTCGTCGTCTGCGTCTCCTCTGACGGCGCGTCCATTTGCTGCGATGCCATGCTGCGGGGCGGCGCTCGTTTGCGGGTCATGCTGGCGTAAGTCGGTAGATCCGAGGGCGTGTCTATGGCAGCCGTAGCCGCCGTGGGCGCCGTAGCAGTCGTCCTCACCTTTCTGACTTCCTCTCGTAGGCATTTGACGAGCTGCTGCTGGGTGATGGGAGGGGCCGCCGATGCGAGATCACCGCGCAACTTCCTCACCTCTTCCGCGCAGATGTGCAACTCCCTGTGGAGTCCTTCGATGGACACAGACGGCACCGCCGCCGTCGCCATAGCCGCGTCGATCGGGGCGGCAGCAATAGGTGCAA
The DNA here is from genome assembly GCA_964035005.1 of Erebia palarica. NCBI lineage: Eukaryota > Metazoa > Arthropoda > Insecta > Lepidoptera > Nymphalidae > Erebia > Erebia palarica. Next base: position 38,710,021 of record OZ035987.1, read on the forward strand.
CCGCGGGGGCAGGGGAGTCGGGCACAGTCTGGGGTGCCTGCGTCCCAGAGAGACGCTCGAACGCTGCTACCGCCCGCCGCACCTCCTCAGCAGCCAGGGCGATAAGCCTTTTGTTGGGGGCGGTGACGCTTTTCCCCTCGTACACCGCCGAAGCGATGCACGATGAGAGCGCGCTCACCACCCCAACCAGAGAGGCCAGGTCGATCACTTGGGCCGCAATTGCCGGCAGTTGAGGCCCTGTGACGGGCTGGTTCGGCACACGCCTAGAAGATTTAGTTGAGGGGGCCGAAGTGACTGTACCAGCGTCAGCAGTAACACTAGCCGCGTCCAGTTCAGCGGCCGCAGTCATGACGACAGCTGACTCAGCCGGGGAGTCCCGGCCTGAGCCCGGCTGCTTGGTAGGAGTCCTGATCATTTTGAATGTCTGTTTAAGCTCACGAGAGATTGTCCGCGCTCGGGGGTGAAGGGGGGTAAGGGGGGTTGAAAGTGGGGGTAGGGGGAGGGGGGGTGTAAGGGGGGTTTGGGTGTCTCAGGTGATAGATAAAGATAAAATACACATTATTGTGAAAACCGCTTAACGATTGACCGGCTGGAAGCCGAGCAATCGATTTTAAGCGGTTTTTCTAAGTTTAAAAATCAGGAAAAACCGAGAAAATGGAAATACTTATAAATGCGGTTTTTTATTGATAGAATACGATAAATACTAGAAAAATATTAATATATAAGAAAACCGCATCAAAATCTAATGATAAACTACTTAGATATAGATTTTCTAAGAATTTGTCAAAAATCTCGTAACTTGAAAAACGACTTTTTTATCTTGACTGATTTTAAAAATTTAAAAGCAAATATTGGGAGGTATGGCTAAAAAAGTGCCTGCCCCCAAATTTGGAGGGAATCCGACCACGGGAACCCCCCCAAATGGGCAAATAGTTTAAAAAATATTTTTGACAAATTCCCTTGTGTAGTAAAAGTGTAATAACTGATAAACTATAAGAGCTAGAGGCCTGAAATTTTCAGGCAATATACTGGGATAGGTGCCTTACACAAATATATAACATATATAATTTTATATTATTAGCGCTAGGAAATATAGGGTGTGGAAGTTGGAGTATAGGAAAGTAAAAGGAAAATAAAAGGAAAAATGGCCTCACCCCCTGAACTTTTGTGGTAGACGAGTGCACAATGTGTCCTTTTTCTAGTTCTGTGGTCGTTAACTACACTCACACTGTAGATCAATCCTATCCACCGTAGAACCAAGTTTTTACCTAACGGTCAAATTTAGAAAAATCTCTATAACTTTTTAACCGCTAGGCAGAAAAATTTGAAACTTGGTAGGTCGATAGGGTGCCCGATCCCTGATCCACTGAAATAAGAAAAACACTATGTCCTCGATCTTGTTAAATAGTTATTCGCGGAAAACTGTTTTTGGGGCCCCAAAACGGTGGTTTTTCGGCTCTAATTACCGGGCGCAGTGCAGGAAAAATCCCAAACTTGCACAGGACCTGCGCCCAGGTAAAGCACACCGAACAGCACTTTTACATTTACCACTTGTCGCGATAAAACAGGAGCCGCATGCGAAAAACTGTTGAAAAAGTCGTGAAAATTCACTAAAATGAGTCTATTTCCGCGAAAACACGTCAGATTCACAAAATTTTTACACAGTCGTGTAGCGCTCGGCTGCGCGCACACGTGGATATATAACACGGGTGGTTTTTCACTAACTATACCACTAAACCGATTTTTGGCACGCGGAGCGTCGCAAAAACGCTGCTTACGCCGTGAGCTGAGGCGTGCGACTTGGTTAGGTTAGGTTAGGTTAGGTTAGGTTAGGTTAGGTTAGGTTAGGTTAGGTTAGGTTAGGTTAGGTTAGGTTAGGTTAGGTTAGGTTAGGTTAGGTTAGGTTAGGTTAGGTTAGGTTAGGTTAGGTTAGGTTAGGTTAGGTTTTTTTTTTTTTTTTTTTTCTGCACTAGCTCCGCTAACGTAATTAGCGCCTATGTTAATCTAATTCTCATTCATACTAGTTCTCGCATTTATTCCTCTCGCACTTACGTTCCGCATACTTTATCTTTCTTTCATTCGTCTCCTTGCTGTCTTTATGGGTGGGATTCCCATTTACTAGTCTATTCTTCTTATCTATTTATTTATTTCTTCTTCATGTAGGGAAAATAATTATCACATGTCGTTTTTATTCTTACTCTATCTTCTTATTCTAATACATGTCTTAATTACTAAATATTACTTCTACTATATTACGTTTATTTATACAAGTTCTTATACTATACAACTTCTTACTCTGCTGGTAGCTACTATTTATTTCTATTTATACATTCTTTTCTATGTTTACATATAAATATATTCAATATTTTATTAAACATAGTTTTATTAATCAGTCTTGTTTCGTGCTATTACTGTCTTGGCTACTGTTTCACAGAAATTAAGAAACTTCTGCCTATTTATACTGTTAATTATTTCCCCTATGCTTTCGCTGGTAAGCTTCACGTCCAGTTCCTGTTCTACATTGTACCTCTCATTGATGTGCACAGGACATTCGAGGACGATGTGTGGGATAGACTCCTCTGCATCAGGATCGCAGATGCACGATGGGCTCTCCTTACACTTGAAGCGATTCAAGTATTCAGAGAACCCACCGTGCCCCGTCATAATCTGCGTAAGCACGCCTGTTGGCTGCACCTGTCTTATAATACGGAAGGCGGTTATGGCGTTGGGAAAAAACATCCTCGTCACCGAGGCCGCCTTTCCCGACACATATCTCCGATTCCATTCATCAAGTGATCCCTTACGGATCTGGCGCCTGATGAATGAAATCGGACACTGGTCGTAGTCCGGCTTTCTCCGCAACGACAATGCTGCCCGCTTCGCCAACTCGTCCGCGCGCTCATTCCCCGGCAAGCCCGCGTGGGCTTTGATCCAGAATAGAGACACAGCTTTATTCTGGTTCAAAGCTTGAGTCAAATTGGCTCGCGCGCGAACCGCCAAGGGATGGAGCGAGCCATGATTTGCCAGTGTCTGCAATGCAGACATTGAGTCGCTGTACAAACCATAGCTCCTCTCTCTGCGTTTAAGGATTACGTCCGTCGCTCTACAAATGGCCAGGAGTTCGGCTTGGTAGACTGTGCAGTACGCGGCGAGGCTAAGTTTGAGGTTCTGGATTTCACCTTCATTATCCCATAAGGATAATGCGGCTCCAACCTTCCCCTCAATCTTGCTGCCGTCAGTGAAGATTCGCACTGTCTGCACATTGTTCATGTCAACCTGCTGCTGGTCCGTTAAGCACATGAACTCCAGGTGCATTTGCGTTGCTGGATGAGGGGCTTCCGCGAATCCAGCCATACCCTCTATCTCCCGGTCTCCCGGTACAAACTGGGATGACCCTCTCCTCGCTTCATACAGGGCGGCTGCCTCCTGTATGCGGAGGTCTAGAGGAAGTATCCCAGTGAGCAACAGTGCGGAATTGAGAGAGACAGTACGGTAGGACTTGCAGATCTTCTGGACGAACCCTCGTTGAACAGAGCCCAACCTCTTCCGTATCCCTAGCTTTTTAGTAGCGGGAGCCCAGGCGCCGGCTGCGTACGTGACTATTGGTTCTATTGTGGCGGTGTAAATGGTGTGGATTACCTCCCTGTTTAACCCCCAACTGACCTTGGCCGCTCGAGACAGCTGTTTGTAAATTTCGGCGGCTCGCTTACAAATATTCGTTGCATGGTCGTTGAAGGTTAGTTTTTCATCTATTGTCAATCCCAGCAGCTTCATATTCTTGACCAGACCAATGTTGACCCCGGCCATGCTCAGCGCTGGAGTGTCGTATTTAAGCTTGTTCGTTATTAACATCGCACAAGTTTTATGCGGTGCAAACCGCAGCTTATTTCGGACACCCCAACTCTGGACATGGGCGAGGGCTGCATTGGCAATTCTGGTGACTTCGCTTGCCGTGTCGCCATCCACCGCCAGCACAATGTCATCCGCAAACGCCTGAACAAAGTTGCCGTTCCCTTCCAGCTCCTTCAGCAGTGGATCCAAGAGTAAATTCCACAGAATGGGACCGCCAATTGACCCTTGGACACAACCTTTGTTCGTCTCTCGTGTGCATTCTTCCCCGGCATATCTCACCCTCACTTTTCTGCTGTCGAGGTAGCTGTCCAGTAGCCTCCTGATGTTCACCGGGCAATGTTCCTCAGCCAGTCTGACTTTGATTGCTGGCCACCACGCGCTATCGAAAGCGCCCTCTATATCCAATGACACCAGAACAATTAACTTCTTCAGTTTCAACTTGTCTTGTACGTGCTTCATTAGTGTATAAAGGGCGTCCTCGGTGCTCTTCTGGGGCATAAAGCCAAACTGACGAGTACTGAGCCGCGGCACTAATTGCCATTTTATCCGTGCTACTACCATCCTCTCCAGGACCTTTCCCAAGACTGGCAGTAGACCTATCGGTCTGTAAGACTTGGGATTACAATAATCTTCCTTGCCCGGTTTTCGGAGGACGATCACCGTAGCCTCTTTCCAGATGTTCGGAAAGTGCGCCAATTCTAGGCATTTATTGTACAGGGCAAGGAATGCGTCCGGGTCCTGGTAGATCGCTCGACTACAGATGTCCGACGTAAAACCGTCCGATCCGGGGGCCTTTTTGGGTTTAAAACCTTCCACGGCAGTCTTCAGCTCCAGAGATGTAAACGGTGGATCATGGTATTCACCATGTTGCCAATCGTTTACTCGACTGGCTGCTTCCCTTGTAAGCCGGTGGTCTGCGTTGTCCTCTTCTACTGTATCCTTGGGATAGAACGTGTCGGCTAGTAGGGCTGCCGACTCTCTTGGGTTTAAGAATGCACCGTCGCTAATTAGGGTCAGATCTTCTTTCCTCGTGGCGGTCCTTCCAATAATTCTGTAGATGCCTTCCCATACTCCTTCGCGATCTTGTTTCTTACAAAATTCTTTCCAACTGGTGGTTTGGGCTTGTTTTGCGGTATTCTCATATAATTCTTTGGCTTCCAGGTACTCGTCGACGACCATCGCTCTCCGGACCGGCGCGGCGTTGCGGATGCGGTTCTTCTTAGTGGTAACGTCCTTCTTCATTGCAGCGAGCTCCTCGGACCACCACGGGACGGTAAGTTTTACTCTATTACTAACCTTAGGGATAGCGCTTTCACAAGCCTTTTCAATCCCATTCTTGTATTTAATTACTAACTCCTCTAAGCTTTGTTTATTTTCTATATTTCTAATATTCTCTTCCTGTAGGTTGTTTTCGACTTTAAATTCTGAAAGTGTGTCTTTAAATTTTGCCCAATCTGCCTTCTTAGTATTAAATTTTCTAGTTGTTCTAATAATATTTATTCCTTTTTCACGTTTTAGATTAATATTAAATAGGATTGTGTTGTGGTCCGAGCTCGTTACACCAGTATCGACCCGCCAGCCGTCCACCAGGTCAAGTAAATCTAGCGAGCATACTGTGACATCGACGTGACTCTTTAACGCTCGGCCACCTCTGACTGTGTCAAAAGTGGGCGTATCCCCCGTATTGAGTACCTGAAGCTCTAACTCTTCCAGGGTCCCGGTCATCTGTTCACCCCTGGGGTCCTCAATTGTACTGCCCCACCAGGTACTCTTCGCGTTTGCGTCACCCCCTATGAGCAATCTACCGGTGGCCATTTCATTTTTAATCCTGGTTAACCGATCCAAGTATGGCTCTATGGGTTGATCTGGCTCAAAGTAGTAAGAGACTACTGCGATTTCCCAGGCTTTGGTCCGGATCCCCACCACAACGATGTTGTTAGTGGTGAGTTTCGGATAGGGGATGACGTCCAGGTCATTATCGAAGACGGCTATTGCCGCCTTCACCCTCCCGCTTCCATCAACCTCACACTGGTAGACTCTCGCACCCCGGTAGCTCTTCATACTCCTCGCCCTCCCCACATAAGGCTCCTGGATCAGTGCCCATGAGATTTTGCGATCACTGGCCTCTAAGAAGAGTTCGGTGGTCGCCAGTTGCTTCCTTTGTAGATTTGCTTGTGCCACTCGGTATGGTCTTGCATTTTTTGACGCAGGAGTATTCCTTGGGACAACCTCAGCAGTATGCTATAGATGTTCTCGCTATAGTGTCCCATTTTCTTCTAACTGCACAGTCTGTACTGAAGGCATTATGATCCGCCTTGTCAAGCTTCGCATGCGTACAATTACAGCACGTCGGTGTTGTGCCGGAAAGCCAGTCGGCGCAGTCGTTCTTCATGTGCGGTCCCCCACAGTGACTGCATTTCTCCAGGGTCTCTGTGCACAGCTTTCGGCTATGCCCGTATCCGAGGCAGAGCGAACATTGGAGGAGTGGACTTTGGTCTTCGGCCCGGACACGCTGAAGGTCGATATAGACGTGTCCCCTCGCTGTTACTCTTTGCCAAATACTGGGCGAAGTACTTAACACAATATGCCCTGTGTGTGGGTTTCTGGCTCTCTTCCTGTACTTGATCTGTACCCTGTCCGCCTCGCCGTCGAGGCCGCGAAAGACATCTGGATTCTGGTTCCTGAGCGCCTTAAGGACGTCCTCATCGGTATTGACCAATAGGACGTCCTTAAGGACCAGCAGCGGATCCCTGTTCTTAACGTCCTCCACGGTGAGGTCGGTTCCCTTCTTTTTTAATCTATCCTTTACTTTATCCCTCTCTTCCTTTGTTTCGAAGCTCATAATGACCTTCCTGTTCTTAGTCTTCCTTATGTTCTCTACTCTGATCCATTCTTCCTTGGCATCCACTGCTTCTCTGATCTTAGTCAGCACTCCTTCTCCCGTCGTCTTCTCGTCCTCCGTGGTTACGGCTATAGAGTGGAGAGCGGTTTGCCTGAGCGGTGGTTTCACAGATTGACTTGCCGCTGCGCCAGCGTATGAGATGTTCTCGGTATGGTCTTGGCTAGTGCGCAGTGCCTCTTTCAATCTGTCCATCTTCTCGCTGTTTTCGGCAAGCATCTTGCTGTGCTCTTCCAAGGCCTTCCTAAGAGACTCTGTCTCAGACCCCGTGACTCTCCTCTCCCCACTCTCCTGCACAAAACATGAGGGCGAGGAGGAGAGATCCATTGAGTTCTTTGCCTCTACAGTCGATGTAGCCTTTACGGAGGGAACTCTTCCTGCTCCTGCCTCAGCTTCCTTAACCAGAGCAAATAGTCTCTCCACCTGACTTGTAACATCCTCCTTTATCTCCCCCTTGATGTTCCTGGAGAGTGATAGCTGATGCTTAATCCTCATGAGGCATCTCTTGGCTTCCGCTACTCTGGGATTTCGGGTTTTAGTAACCGGAGCTGGCGGGCTATGTTTCAGAAGGGCAGGGGTTTCTCTGGTTAGGGTAGGTGATGCAGTTTTGGGCGGGGTGGTGAGTTTCCGGTTTTCACCTTTACCAGCTTCCCATTCGCCCACACTTCTTCTCACGTTTGGCTGAGTAGACGGTTCAGCCTCCTCTGTATTCCTTCGTGGACTCCTGTTTGGCGGGTTTTCCGTCGTCGCCCTCTTTAATGGTGTGCGAATACCCAGCATTTTTGGTTGGTATGAATTTACTTCGAGCTAGTGCAACGTCAACGAGGTATTGTAAAGAGTACCCCGGTCAGTGTATATAGTAACAAAGAAATTTAAATAACTATAATATAGGATAAAGGTTATCAAAACCTTGTCAATATAATTTACTAATTATTTTCTGTTTCAGGTATGTCAACGTGTCGTCGTGCGCAGCCGGGGTGCACAGCAGGCGTGCCCAGCAGGATCCCGTACAGGTAAGTAAGGTGTAATGGTGATAGATGCCACTTTATGTGGCTCTACCACGGGTTACCTGGTATAATGTTAAAGTTTTTAGTTTAAGGGATAGGTATAGGGGATGTTAGGTGAGGATTTGATGTGAGTGTCCTCTAAAGAGTGCAGAACTGTACCCCGATTCTAATAGCACGAAACACGGAAAGATTTACAATTTAATATAATATTTACAGTATTAGGTCTTTAACGAGTCTCGCTCGGTCAAAATCTTAAATTAAAATTTTTGACTCTACGTAGAGTCAAGTTCTATTTAAAACTACTTACAACTATTTCCGCATGTTAGTAGAGTTCGACTCTACTTTGACTCTAGATAGAGTCGACCGTCCGGTATCATTCGATAGCCCTTGAGGAGGGCTAGTCAGCAGCAAAAACCGCTACGCGCTACGACCAATAGTTCCCGAGATATTCCACCTTGAAATTTTTCAAAATGGCGGACTAGAATGTTGCCTAGATCTAGACTGATTTTATTAAATTAATATCTCGGGAACCACCGGGCGCAGAGAAGCGTGCGACGGCTCGCCGTAATCGTCTCGCTGTGAGCTATATGCTCACCGTCTCAAATTTCAGGTTTGGGGGTCGACTCTATATAGAGTCCAGAGCAGGCGCAAGTGGTAGAGCTCGCCACGACAAATAGCTCAAAGAAAACCGCAGTCTTAAGCGTCCTCTCAAAACAAAGTTATGCCCTCTTGAAATTTTTACAAATGGCCGCCAATATGGCCGCCGGTTCCAAGAAAAATTGTAACTTCGGCAATTTTTAATCTAAACTACCCGTGTTTGGGCTTGTTGGAAAGGTCTTTTGATCACAAATTTAAATTCTCTGACAGGTTAATACTAAAAGCAACCCCCGAATTTTAAGGGTTGAAAAATCTCTAATTTCTAACTAAATTTACAATTAAAAATACTTACGTAAAATAAAAAATTTTGAAATAATTTACAGGGCTTATTCTATCTTAATACTATTTTTTGGAATATGTTGCAGAGTTACTGCACCCCTATCTCGACGACCACGTGTCAACCCCTAAAATTTAAAAATTTATAACTAGAAAACTACAAAGCCAAAAATTTTGAAATTTAGAATACTAAGGCAGACAATTAAACTTAACAAAATAGATGAAAAATAAAAGGGGGTCGTCGATTTAATTTTTAAGAAAAAGAATTTTGAAAATTTAGAAAATAGTTAAAGTGCAATAATTCTGCAACCACTTATCTTATATTTACAAACGAAGTGTCCCCGTGCAGCTCCGGTTGTGGTCCGTCGATACAGGCCGGTGACAGCGCCCTCTGACGTCGGGAACACGGAGCACGTGGCCACGTGGTTTTTGTTTTTCTTCAATTTTCTCCGTGCGCATGCACGGAAAAAATCCAAATAAGGTGTCGCCTTGTAGGGCTCGGTAAGGCGCGTCGAGTCCCTTGATAAAAATTGTGGGTCGTCGATCTTGTTTCCGCAGCGTTCGTCGTCAAAGTTTAAAAAGTTTTAAACTTTGCGGTTTTTCGGTCGCTGCGGATCCAATTTTGCACTAATTTAAAAACACTTTTCACCACTTTGTAGCACTTGCAAAAACGCAACTTTTGATGTATAGCACTTGATAATTGGTTGCGAAAAACCCACTTTTTAGAATTTTTAAAACTTTTAAATCGGCGGAACCGACACAAAAACACTTAGGAAGCGTGCGCTCTCGACTGCAGGCGACGGCGGAGGGCGGTTAGGTTAGGTTAGGTTAGGTTAGGTTAGGTTAGGTTAGGTTAGGTTAGGTTAGGTTAGGTTAGGTTAGGTTAGGTTAGGTTAGGTTAGGTTAGGTTAGGTTAGGTTAGGTTAGGTTAGGTTAGGTTAGGTTAGGTTAGGTTAGGTTAGGTTAGGTTAGGTTAGGTTGGGGTGTGGGCCAGGTAACCTCCTAGTGTGCTCGGGCACTGCTAGTCCCTTTGGATACGTCCGGAGGGAAGGGCAGTGCTTGGGCCGGTGCACCCCGGTAACATGGTTAACAATTTCTCTTTATGGGATATTGTTAGCCATGGCTAATAACCTGGCAGGGGGGGAGGGGATGGTTCTCCACGTGTCCCTCTGATCAGCTGAGGGCACAGTGGAGGGACCTCGGGGGGTGGGGGGGGCGAAGACGCCCGACGGAGCGGGGGAACGCTCAGGGGAGGGGAGCGGGGGAAACGCTCAGGGGAGGGGGAGCGGGGGAAACGCTCAGGGGGGGGGGAGCGAGAGAACGCTCAAGAGGAGGAAGGACCCTCTGGAGGGGAGGAGTCCTGAGGCGAGCTCGGTGTGCACTCACCCTGCCTCCGAGCGGGCTGCGTGGGAGCTAGTCTCACGCAGTCCTCGCCACCAAATCGGAATCCCGTAGGAGTGTCGGGCGTTGGTCATGTCTCACGACCGGCACTGGGACCGAGGGTCTTGGCTTAACCGCCCGGACCGCGAGGAAGAAAACCTCTATAAAAAATCACCCCAATCCCAAGCGGCGGCGCACCGTGAGGGGATGCATGGCTGGTGGGTTGTCCAGTCTCTAGTGCGAACCACGTCCGGGTACCGGCCGACCCCCGTGACGTAGCAGGCTTATCCGGGTGCAGGGGGCACCGCCCGGATGGACCGTTTATCCCCCACACTCGTGGGAACAAATATGGAAAGTTCAAAAAATAAAAACATAGTAGTTGGGAGGAGAGAAAAGGAGAGGGGTAGAGTAGAGGAGGAGGAGGAGGACGTGTCTGGTGTGGACACAGACTCGAGCCTGATGAGTGTGGAAAGCATGATCAGCGCTGGTGGAAAGAAAAGGCCACTTAGTAGTAGTGAGGAAGACGAAGTGGAAGTCGCGCCAAAGCAAGGCACCGCTAAGCGCGGGCGAGGAAGGCCTCCAACGACGGGGAAGTATGTCGGTCTGGGAAAGGCTCAGAAAGAGTTAAAGGCCGCCGTTCGTGCGGCAGAACGGGCGGAGAAAGAGGCCGCCGAAGAAAAAGAGGTTGCTGATCTAACAGCGAGCATCCGTTCTGGCCGGGAGTGCCGGCTGTCGGAAACCTCTTCTGCGGCCTCGGACGACGTAGAGGTGGAGGGCTTGACGGCAACCGAACTTAACAGCAGGGTTCATGGTGCCGTCAATGCCATAAAAAGGGTGGCGAAAGCCTCCAAAGGGCTGAAGGGCACGTGCCAGAAGGCCCTCAAAGAGGCGGCCGCGGCCATCGAAGAGGCTGCGGAGGTGATGCTCAGGCGCACCTCCACTGAAGAAGTGAACCGGTTGCGTGCGGTAAATGCTCGCCTCACCAGCGAAATGGCGGAGCTCCGCCATGAGCAGGGTAAGTTGCGGGCGGATATCAGCAAGATCCGGCAGGAAAGGAGGGAGGAGGGGGCTAAGCCCGCACGTGAGGACTCGGAGCAGTTCAGCCTGCTTCTGAAAGAAGTGTCGAGCTTGTCTGCCCGCTTCTCCGTCATTGAGGGGCGGGTTTTGCGCCCACCACTGGCCGCAGATAGAGGGGCGGGAGGATTTGCGAGGCCGTCATTCGCAGAGATGGCTGGAAAGCCGGGCACGTCGGTCCCACAGAACCAGAAGGCGCCTGCCGGGGAAAAGGCCCCCAGCCAGTCAGGCCAAAAGGCACCCGAGGATGCCACCTCAAAGAAAGGGAAGGGGAAGGGCAAAGGGAAGGCCTCTAGCGCCCAGGCTGCTGCGCCCGCGCCTGATGCGGAGCAGCAGAGTCCCTCGGACGCCCCACCTGGGGAGGAACAGTGGCATACCGCGGGGGCCAAAAAGGAGGCCAGAAAAGCGAAGGCCAAGGCCAATAAGGCGGCGAAGGAGGCGGCCCAAAACGCTGCCAAGCAGAAGGCGCGACTCCGTGCTCCTCGGGCGGCGGCTGTCGTAATTACGCTGTTGCCCGAAGCCGTAGAGAAGGGCCTCACGTACGGTACAGTCCTCGCCAAGGCCAAGACGGATATTAACCTCGGTGAGCTCGGCATTGCGGGTGTGCGGTGCAAGACGACAGTGACTGGTGCCCGCATGCTAGAGGTTGCGGGGGCTGAGAGTGGCCCACAGGCTGACGCTCTCGCTGAAAAGCTGAGGGCGTCACTGGAACCTCTGGGGGTTAAGATTTCCAGACCCACCAAGAGCGCTGAGTTGCGCATCGTGGGTCTGGATGACTCAGTGACCACTGAGGAGTTGGAGGCCGCCGTCGCGAGTGTTGGTGGATGCTCCCCTGCCCAAGTTAAGTCAGGTCAAATTACGTCGGGCCTGACTGGCCTACGGACAGCGGTCGTCAGTTGTCCCGTCGGGGCGGCCAAAAAACTAACCGAGGGTGGCCGGCTCATGGTGGGCTGGGTGTCGGCGCAGGTCAAAGTCCTGCAGCCCAGGTCTCTGAGGTGCTACCGATGCCTGGTGGAGGGGCACGTTGGCGCACAGTGCACCTCGGGGGTAGACCGCAGTAACCTCTGTTACCGCTGCGGTCAGCCGGGGCACAAGGCCAGTACATGCGAGGCCACGCCGCAATGTGCTTTGTGCTCGGCGGCGGACAAGCCGGCTAACCACCGGTTGGGTGCCAAGACCTGTGCTGCGCCCAAGCAAAAAGGAAAGGCTAAGCCTGCGACATCCCAGGCTCAGGGGGGCGAGAGTATGGACACTTAATAATGGGTCCACCTCTCCGCCTCCTCCAAGCGAACATCAACCACTGCGCCAGAGCTCAGGATCTGCTCCTCCAGAGCATGGCGCAGTGGTCGATCAACGTCGCGGCGGTCGCTGAACCGTACTTTGTCCCTCGGAGGGACGATTGGGTGGAAGATGTGTCGGGCTCGGTGGCCCTTATTTTGCGGGTCTCTGTTGAGTCCCCGTCGCTCGAAAGCGTAGTTCGGGGACGGGGATTTGTAGCGGCGAAGATTGGTGGGGTGGTGGTGGCAGGAGTTTACTCCTCACCTAATGGCTCTCTTGCTGATTTTGAGGGTTTGCTGGGGGATTTGGGCGTCGTCGTCGGTCGGAGCCGTCCTAATCCCGTGCTTGTCCTCGGGGACTTCAATGCCAAGTCGTCGGCTTGGGGTTCCCCGACGACAAATGCGCGGGGAACAGTGCTGGAGGAGTGGGCTGTTGAGCAAGGCCTGCTGCTTCTCAACCAAGGCACTGTTTACACGTGCGTGCGTCAGCGGGGCGGGTCAATAGTTGACCTTTCGTTTGCTAGCCCTGCTGTAGCGCGCCGTGTTCGAGGATGGCGCGTCATGGAGGAGGTGGAGACGTTATCGGATCACCGATACATTCGGTTTGACGTCTCCCCTTCGGCCTCGGACGCTCAGGTCCGTGTCACACAAAGAGGGGTCGGCCCGCGTTGGGCGTTGAAGCGCCTCAATAAGGAAGTGCTCCTTGAAGCCTCCATCGTACAGGCCTGGGTCTCCGCACCGGTCAGGCCTGTCAGTGTTGACGAGGAGGCGGAATGGTTCCGGACGGCGCTGACGCAGATATGCGATGCGGCGATGCCGCGTGTCCAGCACTTCCCTGCCAGACGGCAAGTATATTGGTGGTCGCAAGACATTGCGCAACTGCGGGCTGCGTGTGTGCAGGCGAGGCGCCGATACGCCAGGCACCGCAGGAGGCGTCGCCGCACCCAACTTGGGCCGGCTTTAGAGGCGGAGCTGTACGACTCCTACAAAGTGGCAAAGCGGGCCCTTCAGTCGGCTATCAAGTTGGCGAAAATCAGGGCCCGGGAGGAGCTGCTGGGGACGCTGGATGCAGATCCGTGGGGGCGCCCCTATCTTATGGTGAGGGGCAAGCTTCGCCTTTCTGCGCCGCCGTTGACCCAGAGTCTCGGTCCGCAGCTCCTGGAGGATGTGGTGCGCTCCCTGTTTCCGGCCAGAGCGGAACACAACCCGCCGACGATGGCTCCGCCGACTATCGGGGACGACGACGACGTACCAGAGGTTACCCCAGGGGAGCTAAGGGCAGCGGTGCGACGGCTGCAGGCCAAGAATACAGCCCCGGGACCCGATGGCATACCTGGCCGAGCCCTGGTCCTGGCCTCGAAGGCTCTCGAGCCCCGACTGCTGGGGCTCTTCAGCGCATGCTTGGAGCGGGGCCAGTTTCCAGTGCGGTGGAAGACTGGAAAGCTGGTCCTGCTCAAGAAGGAGGGTCGTCCAACGGACTCTCCGTCCGCCTACCGGCCGATCGTGTTGCTGGACGAGATGGCGAAGCTCTTTGAGCGAATTGTGTCGGACCGTCTCGTGCAGCACTTGGAGGGCGTGGGGCCGGACCTGGCGGAGAACCAGTTCGGTTTTCGCCGAGGGCGCTCCACTGTGGACGCCATCATGAGCGTGAGAGCCCTGGCGGAGGAAGCAATCTCTCGGGGTGAGGTGGTGTTGGCGGTGTCTCTTGACATCGCTAACGCGTTCAACACCTTGCCCTGGAGTTGCATTAGGGAGGCACTCGTGTACCATCGGGTGCCAAACTACCTCCGTCTCGTAGTCGGGTCGTACTTGGCGGATAGGGCGGTCATCTACCCGGGTCGGAGTGGATGGGGTCGGCGAGAGTGTTCGTGCGGTGTTCCACAGGGGTCAGTCTTGGGACCACTCCTGTGGAACATCGGTTACGACTGGGTGCTGCGAGGAGCGCTGCTCCCCGGCGTCGGCGTCACTTGCTACGCCGACGACACTCTGGTGACGGCACGCGGAGAGACGCACCGGCAGGCGACATTGTTGGCGACCGCTGGAGTCGCGCAAGTGGTCGGGAGGATCCGGCGTCTGGGTCTCGAGGTGGCCCTGAACAAGTCAGAGGCGATGTTTTTGCATGGCCCCCGGCGTGCACCGCCTTCGGGATCCCACATCGTCGTGGGAGGGGTTCACATCGGCGTCGAGTCGACGATGAAATACCTGGGACTCGTCCTCGACAGCCGGTGGGACTTTGGCCCGCATTTCGAGCGCCTGCTCCCCAAATTGATGGGAGCTGCGGGGGCGCTGGCTCGACTGCTGCCCAATCTTGGCGGCCCAGAAGCCTCTTGTCGGAGGCTCTACGCGGGGATCGTGCGATCCATGGCCCTTTATGGGGCGCCTGTGTGGGCGGATAACCTGACGGCCCGCAACGTCGCAATTCTGCGGAGACCGCAGAGAGCGATGGCCGTCAGGGCAATAAGGGGATATCGCACGGTCTCCTTTGAGGCGGCGAGTCTCTTAGCCGGATCTCCGCCGTGGGACCTGGAGGCGAAAACTCTCGCCTCCCTGTACCAGTGGACAGTGGAGGTGCGAGGACGGGGCAACAGACCGATGCCGTGTGTATACGCGCGGCGTCGCTCCCAGCTCCGTAGGATCCTACTGGCGGAATGGAGGGATCGACTCGAGAACCCCGGCGCAGGGCACGCCACGATAGCGGCGGTAAGGCCGGTCATGGAGGGTTGGCTGGGGCGCAAGCATGGCGCCCTAAGCTTCAGGTTGACGCAGATACTTACCGGGCACGGTTGCTTCGGTAAGTATCTGCATCGCATAGGCCGCGAGCAATCGTCCGGTTGCCACCACTGCGACGACGGCCCCGAAGATACAGTGGGGCACACATTGGAGGAGTGTCCAGCTTGGACAGAGCAGCGTCGTGAACTCGACGCGGCAGTCGGTGGCCTCTCGCTCCCGAACATCGTGCAAGCGATGGTCCGGAGTGAGACGGTGTGGAACGCCGTTTCCTCCTTTTGCGAGGATGTAATGAGCGCAAAGGAGACGGCGGAGCGCGAGAGGGAAAGTTTGGCGGTGGATCTCTCGCGCAGGAGACGCACCGGGCGCCGGAGGGCGCAAGATGACCTCCGGCCGCCGTGAGTTGCCGGCCTGCGGGTGATGGACGTAGGGGGCGTCCGTCTCCCGAACAAAAACAGGCCAGGAGGTGGCGCGCCGTGTTCCGGGCGCGCCCCCGGGGTGGATTCGGCAGCGGTTAGGCAGCTGAGGCAGAAGGGACCCTCTAGCACGGGTCAAGACTTGCGGGAGCGCGGTGAATACTTTCTAAGTGTATCCCGTGCGACCGCTGGTCCGCCGAGGAACAACACAGGTTTTAGTGGGTGCAAGCCCCACATAACCTCTCCGTTTCCCCTGACGGAGAGGTATGCGTCAGGCATTTCCTGTGTATAAAAAAAAAAAGG
>OZ035988.1:0-10000 GCA_964035005.1 Erebia palarica
AACCATACATAGGTAAATCATACAATGATACCCAAAAGTGTTAGTTACTAAAAGTAGAGATAAGCGTAGTTTAAGATATAAGAAGATAATAAAAATGTAAAACTAGATAAGTGAAAATGTGTTAGTGTAAAATGTAACCTAAGCATAAGTTATGAAATTAAAAGTAAGATAGAAATGTAAAACTAGATTAATAAAAATAGTATAGTATATGATGTAACCAGAAAATTTATATGTGAAATAAAATATGAGTGTAATAGTTAAAATAAGAAAACCCTAACAACCAGTAGTATAAAGAGTAGACCGGAATCCCACCGGGTATAAGCTTGAAAGAGATGAATGAAAGAAAGACTAGGTATGCAGAATAAAAGTGCGAGCGGTATACGAGATAGAACTGGAGTGAAAGCGAACAATAGGCTAACATAGGCTCTGATCTATGTCAGAGGTAGAAAGAAAAAAAAAAAAAAAAAAAAAAAAAAAAAACCTAAAACCTAACCTAACCTAACCTAACCTAACCTAACCTAACCTAACCTAACCTAACCTAACCTAACCTAACCTAACCTAACCTAACCTAACCTAACCTAACCTAACCTAACCTAACCTAACCTAACCTAACCTAACCTAACCTAACCTAACCTAACCTAACCAGTTATAGTCTAGTGGCAAGACATACAACTCACCACTCCCACAAATAAATTAATAACTTGGGAACTTTATTGTTTACGCACGTGAATTTTTTGTGTAGTGATTTGTAGTGTTGTTGACTCACCAGGATTATCGTTTGCAACACCATCGTGCGACGGTATCCTGAGATACAGACCACCAACTTTCGCCAGCAACCACGAGCAGCGCTGTACAACTACAGGTCAGCCAAAACCACCACGCGGTAGTACTCGGCGAGCTCTTCACGGAGGTGAAATCAGATCAAGGATCGGCCAACGGGAACGCCAGTTACAGGTATCGAAAATCCACCTAAAGCACGTGGTCGCCACGCGGTTTTCGTGTGGAAAACTACCATCGACCCAAATCTACACGTGTTGGCGTGACGTCGGTACGAGACTGCGAACCACCTGAAGACTCCGCTGAGGGACCGAGGACTGCGGCCACCGTGGAACACCACATCAGAAGCTGAGGAAACCGGATACCAGGTCAGCTCGAGGGAACTCGTCCACCCCCCATTCCAAACCCACCGTGCGAGGGCTCAAACGAATCGTCGTGACGAGACCTCGCCACACCCCCCTCCTCAACCCAAACCACTGCTATACCCTAACCCTCCCCCCCCCTCTTTTCCCCGCCCCGCCCACCCCCCCTCTACATTGAGTGAGGGCTCAAACGACTCGTCGTTTTGAGACCTACTCATACCCGTTCCCCTCCACCTAAATTACCACTCACATTGACCCCCCCCCCTCACCCCCACCACCTCCCCCCCCCCATGTGTGAGGTCTCAAACTACTCGTCGCAGAGAGACCGATTCACAGGCATCCCCTACAAAGTCCCCCTTGACCCTCTGACCCCCCCCCCCCCCAACCCCCCCCCCAACCCCCTTAAATCTTAGACCCCCTAAATCGTCCCCCCACGAGACCCCCCCTGTCACCCCCTAAATTGGTATCACCAATAGCCTCCACACGAAAACACCCCCCCCCCCTTTTAGTGCCAAAACCCCCGCGGCCTATAACTCGGGAACTATAGCACCTAGACCCCCTGAGTTTGGGCTCATTCGACGCGCCAGGGAAAAAGGAAACTTTTGGCTCCAACACATTTTCAAAATTCACCCTGTGTGAGGAGTTTTGGCTAAAAATAGTTTCGGGTCCAGAAACTTTTTCTGACCCCATATTCCATCCCCTAAGAAAAATCATTTTTAACCCCCCCCCCCCACCCCCTCGAGCAAAACCCCCGCGGCGGATAACTCGCGAACTATCAGAGATACCCCCCCCGTGCTTGGTATCTCTGCACTCGCAGAGGAGAGAGGAGTCTTTTGGCTCCAACACATTTCCAAAATTTCTACCCTGGAACGAGATACATTGTCGTGAACTGCAAATTGCTGCACAAAGAAGAGACCAGAACATCGGACCTAATCCTCTGAGACCAGATCATCAGGCTCCAGCGTGCGGACATAAAGAAGATCAACACATAAACAATCTAAGATAAGTTCTAGCTAGTACTACTATTATTAATCAACCTAAATAGTTTAAGTTATTCAACTATAGTTAGTATTAAAAAATAAAGAATGTCAGATAATCAACAAACGGCGATGGAGACGGCTTCGGGATCATCCAAAACGACCAGCAAATCGCTGAAAGCGGGAAAGTCGACCTCGCGCACGGCAACACAGAAGGAGCTGCTGGGGGCGAGAGCGACCAGACCCGCGAGATCACTCAGGGAAAAGGTCCTCACTAGGGCCGCTTCAGCTAGATCTTCCATTAGCGAGGATCTCCCGGAGCAGTCCCCACCGCCGTTACCACAAACACAATCCCCGTCACAAATGGACATCTCGAACGAGAGGGTGGCCTCGTGGAACCTGGAAGAGGTCCCCCCTAGTCCCATAGAATCCGATGGTGAGCTCTCGGAGGGATCATCGATCTCCGAGAGAGTGCCGGCAGGTAGGCCAAGCATGCTTTTCTGCACTTCGAGAAGAACGGGAGTCGAAATGGATGCGGCCACAAAACTCGCAAACGAGACTCTCCTCCAGGCGAAAGACGCTCTGGAGTCGGCTGGGAATATGAAAAGGGAGTGCAAACAGATCGCACTTGAAAGCCTCCAGACCCTATACGAGACGGTCCTCTCGCTCTCGGATTCCAGATCCCGTCATAAGCACAATCTGGAAAAAGAAAGAGCACGACACGCACAGGAGCTGGTTCGGGTCGAACGAGCCCACAATAAGATCACAACTGAACTTATAAAAAGCCTGAACCAGCAGCTGAGCGAAGCACGAGCCGACATAACGGGAAATCTGGAAGAGACAAAGGCCATAAGAAGCTGGCTGGGCTACGAGACCCAAGAACCTTACCGCAGGATTGGAGATATGGCAAAAGCCATAAGCAACATCGAAATCTCCATCGGTGAGGTGGCCCACAAAATGCCTAGCACCCGCGACGACACCACAAGGGCTAGGAATTCTGGGCCGACTGACCTTGCCGCATTAGAACATAAGTTATCTTCACTCTCAGGGCAAATAGACGAACTGAGAAGAGACATGAGCAAGGTGAAAGCCGGCACTGACCAGCTTCTCGAGTTAGGAACAAAGTCGATCAGAATCACCCCGACTGAGAGTGACGCCACGGGAGAGTTCACGGACGCACATTTAAAAATGGAAGAAGGATTCAATGAGATTAAGGGTGCAATAAGGGAAGCTGAAAAGACCATCTGTTGCACCCTGGTCCAATCGCCTTCACATATACCCCCAGTGGAGCAGAAAGTTGACATCTCCGACCAACTACACCCCCTGACAGAGCGCCTAGAGGCGGTTTCGTCTGAGCTTCGTACCATCAGAGAAGCCAGGCAAAAAACACCGCCCCCTATAATCAGCCTGGGCGCGGAAATTGCCATGGCAGAAGGTCATCTGGCGCAAAAACCTACGTACGCGCAGATGGCAAAAAAGCCGCGGTCCCCCAAACCGAACCACACCCTGATAGTGTCGTCGACGGACCCCCGGAAAACAGGGGAAAACGTCATCGACGCAATCAGGGAGGCTCTAGACAAGAAAAAATCCGGGGCCAAAGTGGACAGAGTCAGGAAGGGGAGGAACCAAAAAGTCATACTCAGCTGTAACACCAGGGAGGACATGGCTTTAATAAAGGACCACACAAGGGATTGCGGACATCTAAAAGTCGATGAGGCAAAGGCCAAAAATCCCCTCGCAAAAATCAAAGACGTGCTTGCGTACCACACGGACGCAGAACTGGTCGAAAAAATTACAAAGCAGAATGAACACCTTCTGCAAAACATCCCAAAACAGGATATCACAATCAAAGTAAAATACCGCAAGAGGGCCAGGAACCCACTGGAATGTCACCCAGTCCTGGAACTGTCGCCGGCAGTCCATAAGACGTTGACAGAAGCGGGGAGCATCTACATTGGTCTGCAGAGGAGACCAATCGTGGATCAAACCCCGCTGGTACAGTGCACAAAATGTCTGAGCTTCGGACACACCAGAGTGGTATGCAAAGAGGAGAATTGCCTCTGTAGTCACTGCGGGGAGGCCCACAAATGGGAGGACTGCCCAGCAAGACAGGGGGGGACTTCTCCACTCTGCAAAAACTGCTGTAGAGCGGATACAACAACCAACCGCCATCACAACGCCTTTAGCGAAGACTGCCCGGTGTGGCAAAAATGGGACGCCATAGCAAGATCAAGGGTCGCATATCTTTGCTGAGGGCGCCTCAGTGGAAAGAAGCACAGGCAACAAAGCACAAAGCAAGCAACTAAGGGTTATCCAGGCAAACTTACAGCGATCGAAACTTGTCACTGCAGAACTGCTGGAAGCGGCCCAGAGGAGGGGAATATCAGTAGCCCTAGTCCAGGAACCATACGTGGGAAGGACAGGAGTGCTTAAACAACACCCCGGCACGAAAGTCATCCAGTGCACTCTGAATCGTCAAAAACCAGTAAAGGCAGCAATAATTGTCTTCGGCGACCAATTGGAAGTCATACACGACCCTCAGCTGGTCACCGAAACGGAGGCAGCCGTCACACTGGTAGCAGGGAAGCAGAAGATAGGTATGATATCCGTCTACTATGAGGGAGACCAAGACATTGAGCCGTACTTGGAACGCACACAAACAGAGTGCCAAAAACTTAACACCAAGAACCTCATAGTGGCGGGCGATGTAAACGCCTGGAGCCATTGGTGGGGGAGCGATTCCGAGAACCCCAGAGGAGCAGCGTACACCGCATTCCTGAACAGCATGAACCTCCACATCCTTAACATGGGAAATACGCCCACTTTCGAGACAAACAGAGGGGGCCAACTGTGCACTAGCATAGTTGACGTAACCTCGTGTAGTGAAAGTCTGTTAGGCAAGGTCGAAAACTGGAGAGTTGACCGAAGCATTCTAACATCAGACCACAACGCGATAACCTTCTCTGTGCAGTTGGAATCGGCACTTGAACCACTCAAGCCAATCTCAACGCGCAGATACAACACAAAAAAGGCACGCTGGTCAGACTTCGCGAAACACCTCAGGACGGCTCTAACAGAGGCTCAGATAACACCCGAAAACATCCGGAAAGTACATTCCCCGAAAGGGTTGGAGGAAACAATAACAACTTATGTAAGGACTGTTCAGGAAGCATGTGACAGCGCAATCCCAACCATAGGATCTTGGAAAGGAAGCCCCATACCGCCATGGTGGTCAAAAGAGCTAGACGAGGCGAAAGCGGAAGCGTTGAGGAGGAAAAGAAGAATAAGGAATGCGGCCCCTGGGCGTCGTCAGTGGGTAATTGACGAATACTTATCCGCCAAAGCCAACTACACAGATATGGCCAACGAAGCCCAGACCAAGAGTTGGAAGGAGTTCTGCTCTACTCAAGAAAAAGAGAGTATGTGGGATGGGGTGTATAGAGTCATAAGGAAGACCGCTAAGCGACAAGACGATACCCTGCTTAGAAACACAATGGGTGAAACGCTGGGACCGGAGGAATCTGCCAAACTCCTAGCAAATAGTTTTTACCCGGACGACTCCCCACAATCAGACACCTCATACCACAGAAGAATAAGGCGCGAGACGGAGGGATACAACTATAAGGAAATACCGTTGTCAGAGGATGACCCGCCATTCACCACAGCGGAGCTAAACGCAGTGCTGCGCACCATGAACCCCAAAAAAGCCCCGGGGCCGGACGGGTTAACCTCTGATATATGTGAAAAAGCCATCCATTGCGGAAGGGATGAATTCATGGCAATTGCAAACAAGTGTTTATCGTTGCCATACTTCCCCAAGCAATGGAAAGTGGCCCATGTGGTCATCTTACGGAAACCCGGAAAAGATGACTACACACACCCAAAGTCCTATCGCCCAATAGGTTTGCTCTCAATCTTCGGAAAGATAGTGGAGAAAATGATGGTAAACCGTTTACAGTGGAGAATACTTCCAACTCTGAATAAAGCCCAGTATGGCTTCATGCCGCAGCGTGGAACCGAGGACGCCCTCTATGACTTGTTGAGGCATATACGATCAGAAGTAAGAGATAAGAAGATCGTACTTATGATCTCACTGGACATAGAGGGGGCCTTCGATAATGCGTGGTGGCCCGCCATTAAAAAACAGCTCATCAACAGGAAATGCCCAACTAACATCTACAGAATGGTGTGCTCATACCTTAAAGACCGTAAGGTAAAGGTCAATTACGCCAGGGCGGTATACGAAAGGGAAACATCGAAGGGATGCGTCCAAGGATCCATTGGAGGACCAACCTTCTGGAACCTGATCCTCGACCCACTGCTAAACCAACTGACAGACAGTGGGGTATACTGCCAGGCGTTTGCAGATGACGTGGTTCTGATTTTCTCAGGACACAAGATGGAAAAGCTGGAAGAAACCGCTAACTCCACCTTGGCGGGCATAGTGGACTGGGGGAATCGTAATAAGCTTAATTTCGCCGCGCACAAGACCAATGCGATGATTATTACGAAGAAGCTGAAGTACGAACTCCCAAAACTGTGCATGTCCCACAGCGAACTCCACCTTGTAGACGAGCTAAAGCTTCTAGGCCTCATTATAGATAAAAACCTAAACTTTAAAGCGCACGCTACCGCCATATGTAGAAAGACAGCGGATATATACAAACAACTAGCGTGCGCAGCCAAAGTCACATGGGGCCTAAACAGGGAAATTATCAGAACCATCTATGTCGCGGTGATCGAGCCCATTGTGCTATACGCTTCCAGTGCATGGTACCCCGCAACAGAGCTCCAAATGATAAGAAGCCTGTTAGATACAATACAAAGGGGATACGCACAGAAGATCTGCAAGGCGTATCGCACGGTCTCGCTCACCTCGGCACTCGTCCTCTCGGGAATACTCCCGCTTGACCTGAGAATCCAGGAAGCCGCACACCTATACCTCGCCAAGAAAGGCATATCCCGGGACTACTTACCACCAGGCAGGGAGCTAGAGCGATGGGTACACTACCTTGAACAATCACACCCATCAATGCTCAAGTCAACACAGTATGAGCTCCTTGAGAAGCTGGACCCGGAAACAATCGAAATCCACCAAATCACCGGCCCACAGATCTACACCGACGGTAGCAAAATCGAAGGCAAAGTCGGTGCAGCATTAACATGGTGGGAGGACGGGAACGAGTCCAGCTACTCAGCCTTCAAGTTAGACCCCGCGTGCACGGTCTTCCAGGCGGAACTCTATGCGCTGCACAGGGCTATACAACTGGCTAAACAAAGCAACCACCCGGTAGTCAACGTGATGAGCGATTCTCGATCATCACTGGAACTGCTGGAGAATCCAAAACTAAGCCACCCCCTGGTCAAGGCAGTGAGGGAAGACCTGGAGGAAGTGAATGCAGCAGGAAGGAAGGTGAGGCTCTTCTGGATCAGAGCGCACGTTGGGACTCCCGGAAATGAGCGGGCGGACGAACTGGCAAAAGGGGCCGCACAAAAGGCTGACACAGCCCTGTCATATGAAAAAATTCCTCTTTCATACGTCAAAAGGAAACTCCGAGAAGAATCCATAAGGAAATGGCAAGACCGATACAGCACCTCCCAAACGGGCCGCGTCACAAAAATCTTCTTCCCGGACGTGGGCAAAGCCTACAGTACGATAAGAAGAATGGACATGACGCCAGTGCTGTGTCAGGCTTTCACAGGCCATGGAGGACTATCGGAGTACCTACACCGCTTCAAGCTCAAGGATAGCCCAGTTTGTGAGTGCGACTTAAAAACATCGGAAACGTCAGTACATATAATAGTTGACTGCCCGCGATTTTCCTCGCTACGGGCGGATACCGAACATAAGATCGACCATGATATAAGAATGGAAGAACTGCACGTCATAATTGCGAACTCCAACAAGAGGACAGCTTTCCTGTCATATATAGAGACCATCTTTCGAATAGCTGCCAAAAGGAACAGCTCCCTTCCTCCAATCAGCTCAGGCCAGAGCGGGACCACCCGAACAGTGGATCAACCCGACCCACCACCTCCCCACCAACCAACCGTGCAGGCACTGTCAAACAGGCAGTTCCTCCAGCTGGGTGAAAATGGGGAACCGGGTATAAGAATCCGCGGAGTGGCCCTGTTCATGGATGACAATGCAGAGAAATTGGGCATAAGCTTCTGTTTAGCGGGGGCCTCGGGCTGGGTGACAATTTCGCCAGGCCTTGCGGCGCTCATAAACGGAAGCACGTCAAGGAACACCCTGAGACGCAGAGTTTACGACGCCTTGCCTGAGACTGCAGTAGCTCAGCAGCGCTGCAGGATGGTGCGAACAAAGAACAAAGTTGTCGCACTATTCGATTGGGACCTCGACCAAACCCCATTCGCTCAGGCAAGCTCTGCGCTAATACATCTCTGCACCACGGGCACGTCCGCTCCAAAGACCTTAAGCGTGGACGCCATGGTGGTGGGCTATGAAAAAGGCATAATAGAGGACTACTTCGGTTGCATAGAAGCGTCAAAGAATCACGAAGTAGTAATCTATGAGGACAGGGGAGAAGATCTCAGTTTCCTGAAACCCCTGAGGCCCAAACCTGACACAACACCAGATCAGGAGAACAACCCACGAAACACCATGACAGCCCCAGAGCTGAGTGGAGCAAGGAGGCGGCAGCTAAAGAGACGGGAAGCTCAGTCGAGCTCGGCCTCCGCATCCCTAGCAGGCCTCACAACAACAAAGAGAGCCTTCACAAAGGCCGTTAATACCTTCGGCACGGCAATGAAAAGCCTCTCTGGGAAGACAACTAAGACACTGGCAGCATCACTCACGGAAAAGGCGGGAAATGCAATCGAGGCTTTCTTCACACCCAGTCCAAGACCTCAGGCACAACCTACAGAGGCCCGTACGAGGGCAGACAAAGGCCAGGTTGAAGCACCCTGCCTGAAAACACCACAGAATCCCATAGATCACATAACCAATGCTTTCCTGGAATTCAGAGCGCTCACCAAAGCAGATCTAGAGGTCAGTCGGAGGACGTGTGTAACCATCTTAGAGTCCTACCGACACAAAAACATGGGCCTCCTAATGGTGAGACTCAAGGAAGCGGAAGCGGCCATATACGACAACGAAAAGTCCCTAGTCATCCACGGGGATGCGGGAGTAGAGGGACATATGGCCGCTTACAACGGAACATCCGGTTTTGTCGATCTGGACAGGGAGGCGTCAACGGATGACAAGAAGCCAAGATTCAGAACGCCGACATCGGATCCGATAGTGGTGATAGCCAAGTGCACAAGGGTGATGCTGGGCGCTAAAATCCTAGAAAAAGCAAGCGCCATTGCGGGCAAGGAAAACGAGCTCTTGGGACTGTGGGAAATACCCAAATTCCACTGGGTCAACGGGGTTCCCGGCTGTGGCAAAACAACATACATAGTCAGGAACTTCGACAAGAGCCGTGACGTGGTAATATCAGCTACCACGGAGGCAGTGCACGATCTGAGGGAAAAACTACAGCCACAGCTTGGTAGGTGCGCTAGAACTAAAGTCCGCACCATGGCCTCAGTTCTGGTAAATGGTTTTGGGGATCCTGTTAAGGGAAAATGCAGCCGTCTAATCATAGACGAGGCCTCCATAAACCATTTCGGAGCGATTATCATGGCCACCATGCTGGCAGGCTCTAGCGAAACCCTTTTGATCGGAGATACTAACCAGGTGCCCTTCATCGACCGCAATAGCGCTTTCAAGCTTTTCTATTCCGACCACAGCGTAGTCATAAAAGACCGTGAGGAGCATCGTTGCACGCACAGGAACCCAATGGATGTTGCATATGCCCTCCGAAAAGTGTACGACGGCATGTACGCATCCAAATGCCAGATTCGATCCCTGGAGCTAAA
>OZ035988.1:12500-17500 GCA_964035005.1 Erebia palarica
CTAACCTAACCTAACCTAACCTAACCTAACCTAACCTAACCTAACCTAACCTAACCTAACCTAACCTAACCTAACCTAACCTAACCTAACCTAACCTAACCTAACCTAACCTAACCTAACCTAACCTAACCTAACCTAACCTAACCTAACCTAACCTAACCTAACCTAACCTAACCTAACCTAACCTAACCTAACCTAACCTAACCTAACCTAACCAGAGGCGATAGAAAAGCAAAAAGAGCTCTTGGAGAAGACACACACATATGCCAGTGTAGCGGCCAGCAGTACTATGAAGCGGAGCTCAGAGCTGGCCGCGCTACACTCGGTTGTGATCTCATCCAAAGACGAGACGGAGACCGGAGAAGAAGTTTTAACTCAGATAAGAGAAGCGGTGAAGGCAAAAGATGGCTGGGTTAAGATTGATAGGGTACGGAAGGTAAGAGATAGAAAAGTGATAGTGGGGTGTGGTTCGGAAGAGGAAAGGCAAAAAGTAAAGGAGCGCCTGAAATCTGCTGGCGACCGTCTCAATGTGGAGGACATCCAAAACAAGGACCCCCTCTTGATTCTCAAAGACGTTCTTCAATACAATACCGATGAAGACATTAAGAACGCTCTGAGAAACCAAAATCGGAGCCTGTTTGAGGGCATTGGTAAAGACGACCGGCTAGAAATTAAGTTTAGAAGAAGAACCAGGAACCCTCATACTAGCCATGTGGTCCTCAGATTGTGTCCCAAGCTGTGGCGGCGAATGAGCGAGGCGGAGTCCGTGCACATTGACATGCAGAGAGTCAGAGTGGCCGATTACTCGCCGCTCGTGCAATGCTCGCTCTGCCTCGGCTACGGACACGGCAGACGGTTCTGCAAAGAGACGGTCACCAAGTGCAGCCACTGCGGAGGGTCTCATATGAAAGCAGAGTGCGCTGACTGGCTGGCCAATGCGACTCCCAAATGTTGTAACTGCGTCAGTGCCAAATTAGACCACACAGATCATAACGCCTTCAGTCAGGAGTGCCCTGTTAGGCGCAAATGGGACGCACTGGCCCGAGCCAGTATAGCGTACTGCTAAGGGCACCACAGGAAACCCCACCGGAACTAAAGCGTATAGGATAGCTCAGGCCAACCTCCAAAGAAAGCGACTCGCCACGGACGAACTCATGTTGGAGGCGAAAAACACGAACATCGCAGTCGCGTTGCTCCAGGAACCCTACGTGGGTGGTGTCGGACGTATGAAGGGATACGGGGGGGCAAGGATATTCCAGAGCATTGATCAAGGAAACGGGACAGTTAAAGCAGCCATAGCCGTATTCGACTATAATATAGACGCCATACTGTGCCCAAAACTTACCACCAACAACATCGTGGTGGTAAGGATCCGAAGCAGTGCCTGGGATATCACCATGATCTCCTTCTACTTTGAACCCGACCAGCCCATCGGGCCATACTTGGAGCACCTTGAAGTGGTGGTCAAGGAACTGGGGCCTAAAGCCATAATAGTTGGTGGCGACTGCAACGCAAAGAGTTTCTGGTGGGGAAGCCCTTATGAAGACCACAGGGGGCAGGAGACAGCGGGGGCGCTCGATGAGATGGGCCTGCAGGTGCTCAACGATGGCGGGACTCCGACATTTGACACGATAAGGGGTAACAAGCAATACACCAGCTTCGTTGACATCACGGCGTGTTCTGAAGACCTTCTTGGTTTAGTGGAGGACTGGGAAGTGGACGTCGGTGCGACGAGTTCCGATCACAATTTGATCAAATTCAAGGTAATGTTGACAAAGGCCGAAGCAACAACTATAAGCAGAACTACGAGAAAATATAACACGAAAAAAGCAAATTGGGGCGAGTTTCGTGAGAAACTCGCGCAATTATTGCAGCAAAATAATATTAACGTAGCAGAAATAAAATCAATTAACAGACAAAGTGAAATAGATACTATGGTCGAAAAATACACGGAAATAATAAATAAAGCATGCATGGAAACTATACCAATTAAGAAAGTAAAGGAAACTGTCAACTTACCCTGGTGGAATGAGGAACTTACCGCGTTGAAACGGGAAGTCGCCACTAAGAAGCGCCGCATCCGGTGCGCCGCTCCGGTCCGAAGGAAGAAGGTAGTCGAAGAGTACCTGCAAGCAAAAGAAACGTATGAGTACACAGCAATAAGAGCCCAGATAGATAGCTGGAAGGGTTTTTGTGAAAAGCAGGACAGAGAAGGAGTGTGGGACGGAATCTACCGGGTTATAGGAAGGACGATCAAGAGGAAAGAGGATTTGCCCCTTGTAAAGGACGGGAAAACTTACGATCCGGAGGAGTCGGCAGCTATGCTGGCGGAGACGTTTTACCCGGAAGACCGGGAAGCCGATGATAATGCGGAACATCAGCAATTGAGGGTTGAAGCTAAGCAGGTAAATGACTGGACTCAAGGTGAGGTTCTTGATCCACCGCTTACCTCGTTTGAAGTGAAAAGTGCGATTGGGAGCTTCAACCCAAAAAAGGCCCCGGGTTCCGACGGATTCACGTCGGATATCTGCCAGCATGCGATAGCCCAGAGCCCCGAAGTGTTTCTAGCACTTGCTAACAAATGTCTGGAAATCGGTCACTTCCCGACTATTTGGAAAGAAGCGACCGTGGTTGTGCTCCAGAAACCGGGAAGGGACGATTATACCAACCCAAAAGCATACCGCCCAATCGGGCTGTTGCCGGTCCTAGGCAAGACCCTGGAAAAAATGATCGTCGCACGGATGAAATGGCACGTGTTACCTAGGCTCAGTACTCGCCAGTACGGCTTCATGCCACAAAAAAGCACCGAGGACTCCCTCTATGTCCTGATGCAATATATCAACAGCAAACTAAAACAGAAAAAGCTCATCACGATGATATCTCTGGACATAGAGGGGGCCTTCGACAGTGCATGGTGGCCTGCCATTAAGCTTAGGCTGGCTGAGGAAAACTGCCCAGTTAACATACGACGAGTCATCGACAGTTACCTCCAGGGTCGGAAGGTGAGGGTGCGGTACGCAGGAACCGAGCACGTGAGGAGCACAACAAAGGGGTGTGTGCAGGGCTCGATAGGCGGACCGATTCTCTGGAATCTTTTATTAGATCCCCTCTTGAAAGGGCTCGAGAAGCGAGGCGACTACTGTCAGGCATTCGCCGACGACGTCGTCCTCGTCTTCGATGGTGACACTGGGATGGAGGTACAGAGGCAAGCTAATGCCGCGCTCTCCTTTGTACGGGAGTGGGGAGTCAGAAACAAATTACGATTCGCGCCACACAAGACCAAGGCAATGGTAATTACCAAAAAATTGAAGTATGACTCGCCACTCCTGTCCATGGGTGGGGTCGGCATTGGCATGTCTCGCGAAATGAAAATCCTGGGGCTCACGATAGACGACAAGCTGACCTTCAATAGTCACGTTGCAAACACATGCAAAAAGGTCCAAAACATCTACAAGCAACTGTCTAGAGCCGCCAAGATCAGTTGGGGCCTCCATCCCGAGGTCATAAGGATCATATATACAGCCGTGGTGGAACCTGTCGTCCTCTACGCCGCAAGTGCGTGGGCACCTGCTGCCAAAAAGTTAGGGGTACGCAACCAACTCAATGCGATTCAGAGAGGATTTGCCCAAAAAATTACAAAAGCCTATCGAACTGTGTCCCTGAACTCTGCGCTGGCGCTGGCTGGACTGCTGCCTCTCGACCTCAGAGTCCGAGAAGCAGCCGCCTTGTTTGAAGCGAAGAGAGGAGTAGTCCAGCCGGTGCTTGGGGACAGGCAGATAGAGAAAAACCATCCATTCGCCAAACTAGACCATCCGGCGGAAAACATGGCATTGCAGTTCACGGAGGTATCTGACGCAGAACAACTGAGCCGTCACAACAACCAGGCAGTACGCATCTTTACGGACGGGAGCAAAATTGAGGGCAGGGTTGGGGCATCGCTCTCTCTGTGGGAGGGCGATGTCGAAACCAAAACCCTAAAACTGAAGCTCGATTCGTACTGTACGGTGTATCAGGCGGAACTGCTGGCCGTGTGCAGGGCAACCTCTCTAATCCTCAACAGCTCCGAAAAGTCCTTTGGCATATTTACGGACTCGAGGTCGTCGCTCGAGTCAATAGTAGGCCAAAGGTCCCTCCATCCGCTAGTGGTACAAATAAGAGACAACCTGAAGGTATGTCGAAGCCAGAATAAAGATGTCTCCTTATTCTGGATTAAAGCCCACGCAGGAATGGAGGGAAACGAACGGGCCGACGTGTTGGCTAAAGAGGCGGCCCTTACTCTCAAAAGGAAACCCGATTACGACTTGTGTCCGGCTTCATACATAAAGCGACAGCTCCGTATGGAAGCGCTGGATGTATGGAGCCAAAGGTACGGGTCGGGGGAGACAGCGGCAACCACAAAACTATTCTTTCCGGATGCGGTGCGTTGCTATAAGATTATACAGCAAATAAAACTTACCTCGGCGATAACCCAGGTTTTGACCGGGCACGGTGGGTTCTCAGAGTACCTGCACCGGTTTAAGTGCAAAGGGGACCCATCGTGCCTCTGCGAACCTGGCGTACCAGAGTCCGTCATCCACATCCTGGTCGAATGCCCCATATATGAAAGGGAAAGATTTGAAATGGAAATGAAAATTGATAAGAAAATAACAGTAGAAAATTTTAGTGATGTCATGGAAAATAAAAACGAAAGGGAAATATTTTTAGAATACTGTCAAAAGATAGCGGGGAAGGTTATAAGGAGAAATAAATAAATAATTATAAGTATAAAATAAGTATATTGTATAAGGTAGTATAGACTTCGTGTATTTTGTATATTATGAGAATATAATAACTTACAGAAGTAAACATGCAATATGCAATATACATAGTTTATTACAAAATTTAAATTAACACCCAAATTGGATCATAAATTAAATTTATAAATACTTAAAATAAAATTATAAAAAACACCTCCGTCCTCCGTCGGATATAAAAACTTATAAAAAAAAAAAAAAAAAAAA